>VSMD01132576.1:0-26004 GCA_008750895.1 Mirza zaza | reverse complement strand
TTTTCCATTCTTGAGATACTTCACTTAGTACAATGGGTTCCAGCTCTATCCAGGAAAATACAAGAGGTGCTGTATCACCATTGTTTCTTAAAGCTGAATAGTACTCCATGGTATACATATACCACATTTTATTAATCCACTCATGTATTGATGATACCTGGGTTGTTTCCACAACTTTGAGATTGTGAACTGTGCTGGTATAAACATTCGAGTGCAGGTGTCCCATTTGTAGAGTGTCAATTGCTCTTTTGGGTAGATGCCCAGTAGTGGAATTGCTGGATCAAATGGTAGATCTACTTGTATCGCTTTAAGGTAGCTCCGTATTGCTTTCCACAGAGGTCGAACTAGTTAGCAGTCTCCCCAGAAGTGTAGGAGTGTTCCTATCTCTCCGCATCCATGCCAACATCTATTGTTTTGGGACGTTTTGATAAAGGCCATTCTTACTGGAGATAAGTGATATCTCATTGCAGATTTGATTTGCATTTCCCTGATGATTAGAGATGTTGAGCATTTTTTCATATGTTTGTTGGCCTTTATTCTGTCTTCTTTTGAAAAAGTTCTGTTCATGTCCTTTGCCCACTTTTGGTTGTTTGATTTCTCCTTGCTGATTTTCCTGAGTTCTAAATAAATTCTAGTTATTAGCCGTTTATCAGTTGTGTAGCTTGCAAAAATTTTCTCCCATTCTGTGGGTTGTCTATTTGCTCTCTTGACAGTTTCTTTGGCTGTGCAGAAGCTTTTTAATTTGATCAGGTCCCATTTATTTATTTTTGTTGCTGCTGTGATTGCCTTTGGGGTCTTCTTTATAAATTCTTTGCCTAGGCCAGTGTCTAGAACAGTATTTCCAATGTTTTCCTCTAGGATTCTAATAGTTTCACACCTAATGTTCAAGTCTATTACCCAGAATGAGTTGATTTTTGTGAGAGGTGAAAGGCGTGGGTCCTGTTTCAGTCTTCCACATGTGGCTATCCAGTTTTTCCAGCACCATTTATTGAATAAGGATTCTTTTCCCCAGTGTATATTTTTGTCTGCTTTGTCGAAGATTCATTGGCTATATGAGGATGGTTTTATCTCTGGGTTCTCTGTTCTGTTCCACTGGTCAATGTCCCTGTTCTGGTGCCAGTCCCAAGCTATTGTAATTACTATAGCTTTGTAGTATAGTTTGAAATCTAGTAAATTGATACCTCCTATTTTGTTTTTATTGCCTAGGATTGATTTTGCTGTACAGGGTCTTCTCTGGTTCCATATGAAACGTAAAATTATTTTTTCTATATCTGTGAAAAATGATCATGGTATTTTAATAGGGATTGCATTAACTCCATAGGTCACTTTGAGTAGTGTAGACATTTTAACAATGTTGATTCTGCTGAGCCATGAGCATGGTATATTTTTCCACTTGCTTGCATCCTCTGCTATTTCTTTCCTCAGTGTTTCATAGTTCTCCCTGTAGAGGTCTTTTACCTCTTTAGCTAAATATATTCCAAGGTACTTTATTTTCTTTGTTGCTATTTTGAAGAGAATTGAGTCTTTGATTTGGTTCTCACTTGTACTGTTGTTGGCGCGTATGAATGCCTCTGATTTCTGTGTATTGATTTAGTATCCTGAGACTTTACCAAATTAATTTATCTGTTCAAGGAGTCTCTTGGTTGAATCCTTGGGTTTTCTAGATATAATATCATGTCATCAGCGAAGAGGGAGAGTTTGATCTCTTCTGCTCCCATTTGGACACCATTAATTCCGCTCTGTTGTCTGATTGCTATAGCAAGGACTTCCAGCACTATGTTGAATAGAAGTGGACATAGTGGGCAACCTTCTCATGTTCCAGTTCTAAGTGGGAATGCTTTCAATTTTCTCCCATTCAGTATGATATTGGCTGTGGGTTTGTCATATATGGCTTGTATCATTTTTAGGTAAGCCCCATCTATGCCTATTTTGTTGAGCATTCTTATCATAAAAGGGTGTTGGATTTTGTTAAATGCTTTTTCTGCGTCTATTGAGAGGATCATATGGTCTTTGTTTTAGCTTCTGTTTATATGGTGAATTACATTTATAGATTTGTATATGTTGAACCATCCCTGCATTCCTGGGATGAAGCCCACTTGGATGTGATGGATTATTTTCTTGGCAAGCACCTGGATTTGATTGGCTAGGATTTTGTCAAGAATTTTTGCATCTATATTCATAAGGTATATTGGTCAGTAGTTTTCTTTTTTATTGCATCCTTTCCTGGTTTTGGTATCAGGGTTATGTTTGCTTCATAAAATTTGTTGGGGATGATTCCATCCTTCTAGATGTTGTGGAATAACTTTTGCAGGATAGGCACCAGTTCTTTGTAGGTGTGGTAAAATTTGGGTGTGAAACCATCTGGTCCAGAACTTTTCTTTTTAGGAAGGATTTTTATTGCTGTTTAAAATTCGGTACTTGATATTTGTCTGTTCAGGAATTTTATTTCTTCCTGGTTGAGCCTGGGGAGGTTGTTTGTTTCTAAGAAATTGTCCATTTCCTCCACATTTTCCAGTTTTTGTGCATAGAGGTTTTTGTAGTATTCATAAATTATATCTTGTATCTCTGTGGCATCCGTTGTAATTTCCCCTATATTTTTCCTGATGGAGCTTATTAGAGATTTTTCTTTTCTGCTTTTCATTAGTCTACCCAAGGTGTGTCAATTTTATTTTTTCAAAGAACAAAGTTTTTGTTTTATTAATCTTCCATATAGTTTCCCTGTTGTCAATTTCATTTAGTTCTGATTTGATCTTAATGATTTCACTTCTTCTGCTGGGTTTGGGGTCGATCTGTTCTTCTTTTTCCAGCTCTTTGAGATGATTCATTATGTTGCTATTTGTGATCTTTTTGACTTTTGGGTATTGGCATTTGTGGAAATAAACTTTCTTCTCAGGACTGCTTAAGCTGTGTCCCACAGGTTTTGGTAACTTGTGTCTCATTTGTCATTTAGCTGAAAGAATCTTTTGATTTCCATCTTGATTTCCTCATTTATGAAGTGATCATTCAGTGGAAGGTTGTTTAGTTTCCATGACTTTGTTTAGAAATCAGGACTCCTGTTAGGATTGATTTCTACATTTATTTCACTGTCGTCTGAAAAGATATATGGTATAATTTCTATTTTGTAAATTGTTTGAGACATGCTTTGTGTCCTAGGATATGGTCAATCTTAGAGAATGACCCATGAGCTGATGAGAAGAACGTATATGCAGTGGTTCTGGGGTAGAATGTCCTGTAAATGTCAGTCAGGCCCATTTGTTCTAGAGTTCTGTTGAAGTCCATTATTTCTTTGTTGGTTTTCTGTTTGGAGGATCTGTCCTGTGCTGTCAGTGGGGTGTTAAAGTCTCTGACTATTATGGTGTTGTTGTTTATCCATTTGTTTAGATCCAGTAGAGTTTGATTTATGAATCTGGGTGCACCAAGGTTGGGTGCATATATATTTAGAATTGTTATGTCTTCTTGTTGAACTGTACCCTTCACCATTACATAGTGATCTTCTTTGTCTTTTATTACTTTTGTTGATTTAAAAACTAAGTTATCTGTAATCAGCACCACCATGCCAGCTTTCTTTTGGCTTCCGTTTGCTTGAAATATTGTTCTCTACACCTTTACCTTTAGTCTGACTGCATCCTTGCATGTTAGATGTGTTTCCTGAAGGCAGCAGATACTTGGCTTGTATTTTTTTATCCATTCGGCCAGCCTATGTCTCTTGAGTGGGGAGTTCAAGCCATTCACATTTATTGAGATAACTGATAGGTGGGGCAGATTTCTGTTCATTATGTTGGGTTGAACTTTGTTGCTTTGTTTTCTCTCTTGAGCCATTGTGATATCTGGGCTTTGATCTTAAGCTTTGAGTAGATTTACATTCGTGAGTGTTTATTGTGCTGATCCATGGGTAACACTGTTTTGAGTACTTCCTGAAGGGCTGGTATTGTCTTGGTGAATTCCCTCAGTCTTTGCTTATCTGAGAATGACTTGATTTCTCCTTCATATACAAAACTTAGTTTTACAGGGAATAAGATTCTAGGCTGGGCATTGTTTTGTTTCAGAAGAGTGAGAATGGGGTCCCAGTCTCTCCTTGCTTGTAAAGTCTCAGTAGAGAAATCTGGTGTCATTCGAATTGTATGTTACTTGCTTCTTTCATCTTACAGCTCTTAGAAGGGCCTCTTTAGTTGATATTTTGGTCAGTCTGATGACTGCATGTCATGACGTCCTCCTATTGGCATTGAATCTCCCAGGGGTCCTTTGAGCTTCCTGAACTTGTATATCAAGTTTTTTAGCAAGGCCTGGGAAATTTTCCTCTATTATATCTTCCAATAGCTTGTCCAACCCTTGAGTGTTTTCTTCTTCCTCTCTGGTAACCCTATGACCCTCACATTAGGTTTCTTCACGTAATTCCACATCTCTTGTAGGCTTTGCTCTTTTCTCTTGTTTCTCTGCTCTATCTCTGTGACTGATGTATTTAATTGGAAGGTGTTATCTTCAATCTCTGAGATTCTTTCTTCGGTTTGATCTACCCTGTTCTTGAGGCTCTCCACTGTGTTTTGTAGTTCCCTGAATTGATTCTTCATTTCTAGGAGTTTGGTTAGACTTTTCTTCATTGTTTAAGTTTCTTTAGTGAATTTTTGTTCCAGGTCCTGGAATCTTTTTGTATTTTCTTTGTGTTGGTTATCCAGATTTTCTTGCAAATCATTGAATTTTCTTAGGATTCATGCTCATATTTCTTCTTCTGTCATTTTAGTGGTCTGATTTTGGTTGATGTCCATTTCTAAGGGGCTGGTATTCCTCTTTGGGGGTGTGCTTTCCATTTGAGTTTTCATGTTTCCAGAGTTTCTTTGCTGCTTTTTTCCCATCTGGATCAGTTGTTGCTTCTTACCTTTAGGTTTTTGAATGACACACCCTGTTTAGTCTCTGAGCCAGTAGGTGGTGTCTGTGGGTGAGATTCGACCACTCCCTGTATGATGAGTCAGTAGGTGCTGTGAAAAGGGTGTGCAGGATGTCCTCCCTGTCAGTAGGTGGCGCTTGCTTGGAGGAACAGGCTACGCTGTTGTTTTTGTGCCCTGTAACCAGCTCTTATTCCTATAGAGAGGCACTCTAGTGCCTCAGGTGGTCGGTGCTGCCCTGGGACTTCCAGGTGTGTCCTTTTCTCCCCCTCAGTGACGGCTGGTCTGGGAGTGAGTCTGGGCGCAGCTGGATTGGGTAAGCCCGCCCTCAGGCACCACCAATGTCATTAGCAGGGGTCAGAGTTCTATTCTCTGCTTCCAGGAAAAGCTGTCAGGGAGGGGCTGGAATGGCCCCGCTCAGTCAGACAGTCTGCGTGTGGCGGTGGGGCTGTCTGAGACCCGCAGTCTGGAGCGGGCCTGGCTTCTTTCCACCCTCCCCAACTCTGCGGCTACTCCTGGGCCTCTGCCAGCAGGCCAGACCTCACACCTCTGGGCCTCCCCTGGCTGTGATGCCAGCCGGGAGGTTCCCTGCGCAGGAACGCCACCTGGCCTGGGCGCACAGCCTCCCTTTGGGGGGAGGGTTGCCCTCTAGGACGCTGATCTGCCCCTGAAGGCACACGCCTCAGTAGGCTGTTCACATATATCCCTTCTGTGCCCCAGGCAATGCGAGGCCTCGGTGCACGGGATGTGGTCTGCAGGTCTGACATCCGGGCCCCGGAGTTCAACCCCTAACCCCAGCAGGGACAGGAGTGCCAGTCCTAATTCATCCATGGGGAGCCCAAGTTGGGTTGATGTCTCTCAGCCTTAGGGTCTGCCCCGTTCTCCTGGGATCACCAGGCCAGCAGCACCTGGGAGGGCTGGTGGGTAGGGAGCTCACAATCTGAGTTCCCCTCAGTCAGCTGTAGGGCCCCAGAAGGGAAGGTCCCATTCCCTGGAGGTGCCTCTGGCTGGTGGCTGTACTGTCTCTCTCAGCAGCCGGGGATAGGGATGGGGGAGGGGAGAACGGAGCGTTATGGCACCTGCCGCGCGGCTTGTGTCTGTGCACACGGAAGTGCCTCGAGGGAGTTGGGAGCCTGATGCTGCGTCCACTACAGGCTTACTGCTCACTGGCGGTGGCCATCTCTGGGCTGGTGTCCACAGGTCTCTCCACCCTCTGGGGAGCCACCAGCCGTCCCAGATGCAAGGGAGGGGAGAGTTAACCGCTCCACCTACCCTTGCCGCTGGTCTCCAGGCTACTTGGGAGGTCTCTGCTTCCAGTTCTCCTCTGCAGCCTCCTCCCATGGAGTCTCCTGTGGTCTGTAGTACCCCTCCTTCCGTCCCTAGTCCGATGTATGCTTGTCTGCTTGCTTCTTTCTTCTGATTTCTCCTAAAATCTGTCTTTTCTGCAAAGACACTCTGTCTGGCGGTGTTTCTCTCCACCATCTCGCTCCGCCCTCGCCTTTCTCTTTTAAAATGTCTTAGTACAATCCAATAAAATAAGTGAAAACTAAAAAAAGCCTGAGGTTAACATTCAGAGGATATAATGCAAGTGTAGCCAGTTAGACAGCTTTCCTGTTAATCAGAAGAATAACAGCTTTTCTCTTTGTTTTCTTTGTAAAATACAAAGTTAATACTCTGTGTAGGGAGGGCCACACCAACGGCCAGAGTGTGGGTGGACTGTGGAGCCGGCCTTGCTTTGGGTCCCCTGCGTGTCCTGAGAAAAGGCTTAAGACCAGGTTTGCCCCAACCCGACTGTTAGAATCGCTTTCCACCTTCCTGAGCACTCATGCTCCCAGGCTCCATCAGCCTGAATCTCGGCCTCCAAACATAAGACCCCACAGCTGGGTCTTTGTCGGCCATCTCGGAAGGTCTCCTGAGCAGCCAGCTCAGCTCCTGTCCACACGTGGCACTGGCGGCCCCTGTGTTCGAGGAGGTTCTAGGGCAGGCCTCGGCATGGTGGTCCTCGCCGCTCAGTCCCGGGCTGGTGTCCACTGAACAGAACAGAGCTCAAGCAAGAAAATACACGTGACACAGCGGGCCGGGATCCGTTTGGCTGGAAAGAGGAGCTCCAGCCTTCTCATGAGCTCAAGTCCTTCCTTCTGGCTTCGGGAGGCTGTAGACATCCTTCATTCAGACTGGGCGTGGCCCTCTCCAGTGGTGTGGGCACATGGCAGGCAGTGAAGAGCACGTCTCTGAGTGGAAGACAAGCCAGGTGGTTTGTATGCAGGAGGAGTTCCTGCCCGGCGCCCTCGCCTAACTGAAACAGCAGCGAGCAGCTTAGGCGTCTCCTTTCCGTTCGAGAGCTCCAGCCCACAGCAAAGCCATCCCAGATCACCTGCAGCCCCCTCAATGTCCCCGTGCTGTCTGCCTCACACTCCGACATTTACACGGGCTTCTCCTCTACTTGGAACATTTGCGTGTCCCCACCTCCCCCGTCCTGCCATCCCTTCCACCCATCAGCACCTCCACCTGGCCACCCAGCATGCCTAGGGCCTCTCCCTTCAAGAGATCCACAAGGACTTAATGAGTTCTCTTCACTCTGCCACTGCCCCTGGAGCCTGGAATTGGTAAGTCAAAGAGCGAATGTGTGGCAGGTGCTGCTGGGAGTGAGTGCTGCTCCCCCTGATGCTCAGTCCTCTGAGACGTGTGCCCTGGGGCCTTCATTGACCCTCTGGACAGACTCCCTATCCCAAGTGGCGCTCTGTGCCCAGGAGGTGCCTCTGCTATCTGGTCAGTGGAGTTTCCTTGTCCTCTGGCTTCCAGCTAGGTCCAGTCCATAGGAAGCGTTGGCAAGAGCCATGAGTGGAGGATGAGGGAGCCCCTTTCCTGCTGGGCCTCAGGCGGACAGCCTGGCCCTGCGGTGGAAGGGTACAGCTCATGTTAGGTGGTCCTTCCCCAGAGCTGTGGCTAAGCTATCGCTGGGTCCAGTCACTGCACCTGCCCTGGCCTTTCAAGCCAAGTGAGACTGTCTCCCAGCGTGGCTACCCTCAGGGTGCTTCATCACATCTTGCTAATTTCCCTAACCCCACTTTGAGAGCAGTCCCTACAACTTCCCTGTCTGAATGGGCCCTCTATTTCCTGGTAGGATCCTGACACAGGAATGTGTAGCTTTGGAAAAGGGGGGCACCTTGGAACCTCTCCAATGGGACCCTGATGTCAATTCTCCCTCCAGCCTGAGAGCTTTCAACACTGCATGTCAGTTATACTTCAGTAACCCTATTGTAAAAGGCAGTAAATTGGGAAGTCTGGGCACAACTTCTGCTTCCAGGCTTACAACACAGCCATCTCCAAAAGCAGCAAAGTGCAAACACATGCATCTGTTAGGATTTGTAGGCTAAGCTGCTATAACCCAAGGTTCCCAAAACACAGTGGTTCAAACAAGATAGAACCTCTGTCTCATGACAGTCCAGAGGAAAGCAGGCAACCGGGGGCGGGCAAGGGTCTCTGCTCCACGAGGTCATTCAGGATCCCAGGTTCCTTCTATCTTGTCCCATCTGCACATGCTGGAAGTTGATCATTCACAGCTAGCCTGAGCTAGGCACATGACCACATTCCATCCTGCAACCAGGGTAAAGAGAAGGAAATTGAAGGGCAAGCACTCTCCACTGAGGGAAGTGTTGCAGAGCTGGCACATAACACTCCCGCCCTCGTCCCATTGGTGAGAACATGGTCAAGTAGCCAAACCTCACTGCAGGGGAAGCTGGGAAATGTAGTCTCTGGCTACCGAAATCAGGACAGGCGTTTCCCTTAATAAATGGAGGGAGAATGTACACTGGAGAACCAAAGCCATCCCTGCTTTACCAGGTTTGGAACAGAGAGATAACAGAAAATCTCAATAAATACTATAAAATACTGGGCTATTAGGACAACGGACACCTTCCAGCTTTTGTTTACTACTTGCTTGCTAACCACAAGGCATTATGGGTACATTATGGGATGCAGAAGAAAAAGACAAAGAGCGCGGAAACCAGAGCCTCTCAGCTGGGACCGGAACAGGCTGGAGCCTACCAGGGGCAGGATGAAGTAAGAATCACTGTGGGGGGGATGCATGACCAGCATGTAAACAGCTTAGATATAAAAGGGCACTAGCACACAAGGAGGGACACTGCCCGAAGAAGAGGCCACTGCGCTGGCACTCTGGGGGCTCGGACCCTAGCTCGAGCTAGACGATAAAACTCCTTTTGGTAATTACAGCCTCGGTGACTCTGTCTCTCTGTCCTGCGGCCTTGCGAATCTCGACTATATAACAATATTAATACTATTGCCACATGCCCAACAAAGTGCATTGCTTCAATAACTATGATGCTTTTACCATGATGAGTGGTATGTTGGTTTCCTGACGCCACTATAACAAAGTGCTATAGACTAGGTGTGTTAAAGAACAGAGATTTATCATCTCACAGCCTGGAGGCTGGGAGTTGGAAATAGAGGTGTTGCAGGGTTCTGTCTGTCAAGGAAGAGTCTGTTCCAGGCCTGTCTCCAGCTCTTGGTGGCCTCAGGCATTCCTTGGCCTGTAGGTGGCCGTCTTCTCCCTGTGTCTTTATAGTGTCTGCTCTCTGTATGTGTCTCTCTCTCTCCAAATGGCTTTTTTTTTTGCGGTGGGGTCTCGCCATGTTGCCCAAGCTGGCCTCAAACTCCTGGGCTCGAGTGATCCTCCTACCTCAGTCACTCAAGTAGCTGGGACTAGAGGCACAGGCCACTGCTCACAGTGTGGCTTTTTCTGTTTAAAAATAAGGACACCCGTCATTGAATTTAGGACCCATCCCCTAGTATGACCACATCTTAACTAATTACATCTGCAATAAACCTATTTCCAAATAAGGTCACATTCTGAGATGCTGGGTTAGGACTTTAACATAGGAATTTTTGAGGGATACAATAAGTAGGAAAAGAACTGAATTTGAAGTCAGGAGACCTGACTTATGTCCCAGCCCTGCCGCTGGCTGGCCATGGGGCTTTTGACGACCATGCCAGGTCTGACCCCACTGACTCCATTTGTTGACAATGAAATCACTACTCGTCCTTCCCAGGGCAGAGGACAGGGACAGACGCAGCGATGTCTGCAAAAGCTCGAGTCCTGGTAGAGGGCCGTGCCCCACCAGGCCGCCTGCGCCTCCTCTGATTAAAAGGTCAGCGCAGGGGAAGGCAGAGCTCCGGGCACTGCCGTCTTCTCTTCCGCAAGTATGCTCTTTTTTGAATTAAATCTGGAGGAGGATTCTCCACACCATTCAAGTCAGAGGGGCCTCTTAGAGAGAAACTCTACCATAGGCAAAATACCTTCAATTCCCTTCAAGGGGAAAAAAAATCCCTTTTGGTCCGCAGATGGGTAATTGTATTCACTGTTTCCAAATGTCAAAATGCCAGCCTGGGCCAGCTTTCCGCTGAGATCAAACGGGCTCCCAGGGCCTCCTTTCTACTGATGTGGATGTGCGTTTAGCCACGGTGGCGAGCGCCAATTGCCACGCAGAGCGGCTCAGCGCCCTGCACAGCCCGCACAGCAGAGAGGGGCCGGACACCACCTTCCTGCAACGGCAGGCGGAGTCGTCACACCCAAGCCAGGCAGACCCTTCGAGCTACCAGAAACGCACAGTCTATGCGCCTGACATCAAGAAATAACTGGAACATGTCATGAGAATAAGGCAAGCGAGATTGTCAGGCCACATTCTTGACTTTGTGATTAAAGGCCAGACTGACTCTCACCGTGAATTGATATTACCTGTTGATTTTAGAAATTAAGTTAGTAGCTATTGTTGATAAGAGCAGGAACCCTCATGTACCCTCCTGGAGGACGTGGAAGTTGGTATGAACTTTCCAGAAGGAATTCTGGGAATGTGCTTAAACAGTGCCTTTATCCTAAGGAATCAGACAAGTCCACAAAGTCCAAGATGGTCATTCTGACTGTTTATAATAGCAAAGAGTGGACACCACCCAAGTGCCCAAGGATAGATGACCTGACACATGCCCCCTGGGACCCCTTGGGTCCCGGCTCCAGTGTCAGCTGGTAGGGGAAGGTCCCCAAGCCCCACAGGCCTGGGACGCCCCTCCTGCTGCGCACACCTCTGCTGTAGCAGCCGCCGGCACTGGGAGCCTTTGCGCGGCATGTTTCTCTTAGCTACACCGGGGGCAAACCACGGCGGCCAGCCCACTGCCTGTTTTGTAAATAAAATGTTTGGGACACAGCCTTACCCCCTTCTTCACATATTGTCTATGGCAGCTTTCGTGAAGGAAGCCATATGACCCATAACACCTACGCCATTTATTATCTGTTCCTTTAGAGAGAGGTTTGCCAAGCCCTGGACTATGCTGTGAGCCCTTTGAAGAAATAAATAATCCAGTTTACTTCTGTATCCTGCGAAGTCTGCGTGGTGTCCGGCATGCAGAGGTGTCTCATAAATGCGTGTTGGGTTAATTAAGGGGCTTGAACCTCCAAACCGACAGTGGTTCCCACACTTACACGTGCATCATAACCACCTTGGGCATTTGCGACAGTGAAGTTCCCGTGCCAAACTCACAAAAGTGTCATTTCAGAGTTTTGGTGTGAAACAAGGGAATGCATATTTATTAACTGCCCATTCCGAGGTGACTGTGATACTGATAGACCTTAAATTAGTCCCATTGAGAGATGCTGATGATGCCTTAGAGAATGAGAGGGATTTCCAGCAGCATGGTGGACCAGACAACCTGAGGACCCTCCTGACGTGCTTCAGAAAAATGTACAAACTTAATTACATGCAGAACTAAGCTTGTAAAGTCAAATAAAGGAAATTTCCAGGGCACCAAGAGAAGCAAGAGCTGCAACAGAGCAAGCCACAGGAGCTGCCCTGCGGCCACCCGGCGGGGCTGTGGGGGCGAGGCCGCACACCACAGGGTATGGGGTGTTAGGGGCTGGCCGGCAGAGGAACACAAGACCTTAGCCGCTGACCAGCAGGCTAGTCTCTCAATTACGTCATCCTTTAAGAATTCACACTCGTAGCTAGACTGCATTCATGTCTAGTGTTAGCATTTATGTTCCCCACGTGGTTGAAGAACCTTGAAGCAGAGAAATTAACCTAAAAGTCCAGGCTATCGTCATGAATCAGTATTTGTTGGCTGTTTTACAAATTTCCTAGTGTTGGGTCAGGTGCCCAGAAGAAGAATAAGCAAAATCTCCTTGGAAATGCACCCCTCTCCCCCAGCTGCAAAGCATATCCTCTGAAAATGAGCTCACATGCCACAATTACAAAGCGGTGGGAGCGAGTTGGCAGGTACAACCAAGCGCAAATAAGAAAACTCATATTCCAGTGTTTCTTACCACCTTTGCCTGACACCACTCGATCCCAGCCACCATCCCCTCTACCTGGGACCACTGCTTTTGTCCTTACCCTGGCTGCAGTGTATTGTCCACCTCGGCCATCAGAGTAACGTTGCTAAACACGGTCTGATCAGGCCCTTCCTCTGCTCAAACTCCCCAGTGACTTCTCCACCTCCTGCAGGGTGAAAGCCATGAGGTCCCGCACCGCCCAGCCCCTCACTACCTTCTAGGCCTGCGTCCTCCACCCAGGCCGCGGCCAGGTGCCCATCTGTGGCCTGTTGGGAAAGGGGCTGCACATCACCGCCTGAGTCCGCACTGTCCCGCCCGCCCATGGCACCCCATCCTCCCAGCCCCGGCCTGTGGAAAATTGTCTTCCATGAAAATGATCCCTGCTACCAAGAAGGTTGGGGACCGCTGTCCTCATTTTTCCACTCCCACTCCTTCTCTCACTCTGGGCCCCAGGGCATTCTATGTTCCCAGTCACAGCAGGGCTGTCTGTCTGTCCATCTGCCTACCTGTCTACATTTCACTCGCATCTCGTTTATTGTCTGTGTTCTCCATTGTATTGTAAGCTCAAGACAGGAACCTTGTCTGTTTTGTTCCTTTGTTCCTGGTGCCTAAAACAGTGCCTGGCATAGACTGCTGACCATAATGTTGAATGAATGAATGAACACATGGGGACACAAAGCAGAATTTTAATAGAATTTTAACCTGACCACATTAAGGCTTTAGAAAAATCAATCTTCACATCAGAACTGCAGCTTCGCTCACCTCCTACCTGCGAGTACTGATGTAATTGCTACAGCTATGTATTAGGTCAAGGGGCAGAAAAATGTTTTATCCCTACTTTGCAGATGAGTGAATGGAGCTTCTGAGATCTAATGCCTCACCCAACTCCACCCAGCTGGCAGGCCTGCATGGAACCTGCGCTGTAAGAGTCTCTTCTGGCTCCTGCTTTCTGTCTGCCACCTCCCCTGCTTTCAAGCTTCAGTGCGGAACACCCCTGACAGGTGACAGAGTCGGAGCTGCAGCCCTAGATCAAGTGCTCCTTGAAGAGCAATGCCAGGGAGGAAACGCTGTTTAACGAGGTGTCTTCTGCAGGGCTGTCACGCAGATGCTTCATCAGGAGGGCGTGGAGTGGGAGGGCTGCCTCTGGAGGGCCGTGCCGGGGTGGCTGGGGGAGGTGGAGAGCCCACCCATGGGCAGAAATCCCGAACTCCAGCCTGGCCCAGCCCTGACCATCCCGGGTTCCTTTCCTCATCACCAAAGAAGCAGGAGCTCGGGCTACCGTGGCGCCATGTCCTCTCTGGCCCCACCACGACAGAGGCGTTGCTGGTGAGCCTGAGAGGCCAAAGTACTGGCTCACTTTCGCTATTAGACACTTCCCTCGTCATTGCTCAGTGTGTGAAATAAGCCTGAACACACTTTGCAGCCTCCCCAGTGACCCTAGTAACACGCCTAAACCCCAAAGCCCTGTGTCACAGAAGAATGCACTAAGTGAGCCTCACTGTTTGACAATCTCTCCATTTACTGACCTGATACGGTGCGCCAGGCTCAAAGCTCAGGGCGGGAGACCTGCGTTCCAGCCCTCGTGCTAGCTGGGGTGTCCCCTGGTGAGTGACCATGCCTTCAGTCTCTGTTCCTGCCGCCGCAGATGGGGGTGATCACAGTCCCGACAGCATGGTGCCCCTAATAGACCTCATTGGATCATCGCCATAAAGCACTGAGGGCCCATTAGAGAAACATGTCTCCATTAAATGAGCATCCTCAGACGTGGGGGGAGGGAGAATGATTTGGGGCTCACAAGAGCTGTGAGGGAAGAGCCCCGGCCGCTCACCCTCTGCTCCGTGCCAGGCCTGCCTTAGGCGGGGGGCATGGCCCACCAGGACCATATTGCATCTGTGCTTTTGGCACAAGACACCTGGTTTCAACAACACAGACTTGCAGGGAAATGAGAGCAGCTTGCAACACCCATGTCCAGAGGCCCAGGGGGCTATTGCCCGCCCTGCCGCCCATCCAAACAAAGTGACGGACTTCGCTGGGAAGATGCGGTTTGTCAATGGAGCTTTATCCTGAGGACACTTCCTGAAGCTCGCAGGCAGGCGCATGTGAAGGGGCTGCAGAGTCCCTGCCCACCACCCCCGCAACCCCCTCCACCCCCTGCCCCTGCATCACACCCACCCCTGCTGCTCCCAGCACCGAGAGGCCCCAGCGCAGGCGGCTCCCGCTAGTGGATGACCCCACCCCAACCCAAGCCCACCCAAGCTACCCTCAAGCCTGCCACTTGGTGGTAAAAGGTATTAACTGTGGCCCCAAAGCCCACCACCATGGCAGGAGACGGAGCCTCGGATGCACTTTCCTGGACCAGCTCTTAGCACACGGTCTCTGGCTGTGGCCTTGAGGGGGTTCCTACCCCTGCACCCATCTGTCCATCAGATATTTATTGAGCAGTTGGTCTCACTTTAAATGCACCTTCTGCCTGCGACCTTGACAGGCAGCATGTACTAGGCGTGATAATAATGATGACCACATTTGGGGGTCCGGCGTGTGTTGTGCTGTATAATGCCCACAGCAATCAAGGAGGTGGGGCTGTTGGCATGGCATTGCACAGACAGGGAAACAGAGGCAGGGAAGGGAAGTAACTTTCCCAAGACGCTGAGCCAGGATGGGAGCCAGGTATCAGAAGGCAGTGGGAACACGGAGAGCAGTGGCCAGGACAGACGTCACAAAGGAGGCCCTGGCTGAGTTCTTTGTCTTTGAGAGCCTCATCCTCTCCTCTGTGAAGTGGGCATAAGTGCTGCCTCACAAGTTGCCACCAGCAACAGGCGCGGAGTGCCGCGGAGTGAGGCTCCCAGCACGCGGTACGGAGCAGTGCGGAATGGTTGGAATTCACAGCTCACGAGGTCTGACAGCTCACAGAAGTAGGCAGGGCCCCAAGATCAAGGTGCAATGAGGCCTGGTGGCTTTGGGGATCAGAAAGCTCTAGAATAGAATCTGGCTGATTGACGTTGGACACAACTACGAGCTCCTTAACAGTGAGGATCTAGCTATGGACTTCACTCGCCTTTTGGTGCAAAGCCTGGGGCCTGGAGCACAGGACGGTGAGTGGGTGGATGGTTGGATGCATGGAAGCATGGATGCTTGGATACACATGTGGATGGATGCACAGATGGATAGATGGATGGGTGGATGGATGGACAGAATTTCAGAACTCCAAGGAGCTGGTCAGCTCAATCCACCCCTTCCTCTTCAATGACCAGAGGCCTGAAGTAGGAAAGCAACTTGCTCAAGACCACACAGTTAATGGGGCCTGAGACTGAGGGCTTCTGGTCCCTTTTACTGTGCCCCTCCTCCCTTTATGTTTCCTGGTGTTATTTATCTCTTGCCTAACCTGAAGCAGCGAATCTAGATTATGCCACCCATGGTCCCTGCCCCATGCTTGGGGACCCGGGGTTGGGGAGGGAGGGAATACCCAGGAGTCCGGCCTGAGCTATACATGAGGTTCCTCATTCAGTCTATCAATCCTCCAAAAGGGGGGAAGTTGGGTTTGGGAGAGTCCTGCCCTCGCATGGACTCTAATGCCCTCCTACGCAGGCCAGGTCCTGGAAGACCTGAAGTCAGCACGCCTGGGGTCTAGCCCTGATGGTGCCGCTAGCTGGTTGTGCAGCTTAGGCAAAGCGTTTAACCACTCTGAACCCCCCCAGATAACACGGAAGGGCCATTCTGTCTTTTAGGGTTACGGTTGTGAGAGAGAGAGAACAAATTCCAAGGTTTCCGAAGCCGTCCTGGGGCTCAGGGCCCTGACGGGAAGGCGACTGGCAGGGAGCCGCCACGCGGGAGGGGCACAGCCCTGGTGCCAGCCCGGCGTCCTGGCCTCCCCACCTCTGCGGAGCTGGGGGCGCCGCTCCAGACGCCGCTGTGCCCGGTCTCGGGAGAGGCTCTTACCGAACAGTGTGAGAAACTGTCCGAACGCCGGCCCAGCGCCAAGCCCACTGGGGCCTCCCGCAGGCGTGTCGCTCCAGGAGCTGAGAAGACAGAGCCACACCGCCCACGATGGCAGGGAATTCTGCCCCCCCCCTCCCCGCGTGCTTCGCGGACACTGACGTGCCCTTGTCCGGCAGCCACGGTGACTCCTGCAGCCTGTGCAGAGACCCACTAGCCCAGAAGGGCTGCTTTGGGCCGAGCTGGAGCTAAGCTTCGTGGGAGCTGGCCGGGGGACACCCTCGGGCCAAGGTCTGGGCGGGCAGAGCAAGCCGCGGAGCCAGCAGAATCCACCAATCCCTGTTGCTATTAATCAGCCACCCCTGGGGCAGAGAGGGGCTGTCTCCGGATTCTGCTGTCATCTTCACAGCAGGGCTGCAGAGTAGATGCCGTCTGGTCCTCACCTTATGCATGAGAAGATTGAGGCTCAGAGGACAAAGATATTGCTGTCACACTCATGGCTATTAAGAGTTAATGGTGGAGTTTAAACCCAGGTCTGTCGACTCAAAGCCAGTGAGTCCTTTCCTTGGTCTGCACCATTCTTGCTGCTGGCCACAGAAAGACCCCAAAAGCCATTCAGTGACCCCAAGGGGAAGGAATCCTTGCCCTTCCCGGGACCCCTTCTTTCTCACCATCCGGGTCAAGTAGGAAGGCATTCCCACAGATTGGTTGCACCAGAGGCAAGGCAGCTGCCTTTAAGACCCACAGGCATTCTTGGTGCAGGCAGCATCTCCCAGCCTGAGGTCACTGCAGAAAGCTCCCAAACAAGCCTGGGGGCTCCTGTCTCACTGGCTGCAAGGACTGGCTTGGCTTGGCACTCCGAGCAAGCCCAGAAGTGCCCAGAAGTGAACACTCTAGGAGTGACCCTCCACCAGTGAGGGACGAGAGGTGGGGGTCCCTGGCCCCTCAGTGGGACAGCTCTGGGTGTGTCCTCCTACTCCCCCTGGCTGCAGGGGACAGAGCCCAGCAGCCCACAGTGGAGACATGCTCATCTCCCCCCCCTGGACTCTCTTCCTCCTGCCTCACTTCCCTTCTCTTCCCCTCGCTTCCTGGGTTGTCGCCAAATGACACTTGAATCAAATCCTTATCTTAGGATCTGCTTTGGGGGAACCACGCTTAGACACCATCCTATAGGCACTGCCCCCAAAAAGTGGTAACCAGGCCATACCTGCACAGACAGCCTTAATTTAATTCTCAAGTTCTGCCTGCAGGAATCCCTGCTGACACCCCAGCAGCCCCTCACCCACAGACTGGTACCAGAGACTGTGGCCTCTGCGAAGGCTGGCGCTGGTCAGAGCATGCCCACCAGCTGCCACTTCCACAGAGCACGTCCCACTGTCCCAACACTGCTCACATGCATCCCATTGGAAGAACCTCAGTTACATCCAGAACCTCAGCAGCAGGGGAGGGTAGGATGTGCAGTGTCTTCCATCCCCTGGGAAATAGCCAGTGGCAGAGATGGGGAGGGGAACACATGGATGAAGAGTGCCTGCGGAACGTTCAGAGCAATGGCACAGAGTGGGCGCTGTGTTCGTTACCTATTGCTGTGCAAGAATTACCCCAAAACTTAGTAGCTTAAAACAACATTTACTATCTCATGGTTTTGGTGGGTCCAGAATCCAGGCACAGCTTAGCTGGCTGCTCTACTTCATGGCTTCTAACTAAATGCCAGCAAAGTGTCAGCCCAGGGGCTGTGGTGTCATCTGACAACTTCAACAGGGAAGGATCCACTCAGTCAGCAGTTGTTGGCAGCATTCAGGTCCTTGTGGCTGCTGACTGAGGGCCTCAGTTCCTCACTGGGTGTTGGCTGGAGGCTGCCTTGAGTTTCTGGCCACCCGCACCAGCTGGTTGCATCAGAGGGTGCAAGCCCAGAAGCCAACATGAAGAATCTGCTAGCAAGATGGAAACCACAGTCTTTTAGAAGCTAAGCACAGAAGCGACATCCCATCATTTTTGCCATATTCCATGGTTAGAAGTGACTTTCTAGGAGCAGCCCACACTCAAGGGGAGGGGTGTACACAGGGAGTGACACCAGCAGGTGCAGATTATCGGGGGCCATTTTGGAAGCTGTCTGCCTATGACACGTGCTAAGCAAACATGTGGTGAGCACTTGCATGAGGCAAGAGGAAAGGAGTCGATGCTCTGGGGAGGCCCTTTGGCTGCCCACACACAGCTTCGTGTGGCCGCGGTGTCCTAATGGCAGCACCTGGCCGAGAGTTCGCAGGGGCAGCCAGGCTGGGCATGGCTGGAGGACAGAGGTGGACCATGTCACTGGGACCAACGCATATGACAGGGGTGGATGAGCCACGTGCCCAGTGCCCTTTCATAATGACAAAGGCAACTGCCAAGGGGCCAGAAGGTTGAATAAGCTGAATGTCTTGGTGGCATGGTCTCAATTTGACCTAATTTTGACTCCTCCACTCTTAAAATTTCTATCTCCCTTTGTCTCTTTTTCCATTTTATGGCTTGAAAATCCACATGGCAGAGAGTTGTGACCAAGGAGGTTCATTCATTTGGACATATCCAAGTGCTTACTATCTCCCAGGCACTGTGCTAGGCAACAGGAATTCAGAGGTGAGTACGACACAGCCCTTGTTGTCAAGGTCTTTGTGACCCTGAGTGGAGGCATGGCACAGACAGGGAGGACTGAGAACGGGAGGGCTGAACTCCAATTTAGAGAGACAGAAAGGAAGTGACGCATGAGGTGCATCTCAGAGGTGGAGTAAGAGTTTAGTGGGGAAGAGGGGGACAGACATCCCAGGCAGAGAAGATAGCACAGGCAAAGGCAGGGGGCGAGGGACAGAGATGTGGACTTGGAGAAGGTAGGAATGTTCACACTGAGGTCAGGAAGGCAGTTGCATTTCTAGATGTTCTCCAGGCTGTCCTCCTGACACTGTTATGAAGAACGCAGTGTCAGGGGGTGCCTTGCTTCAGTCCTCTTTTAGCTGAAAAGGGAAGCAGTTAGGGAGATGGTCGTCCACGAGTGGGCGAGGGCGCCAGCCACACAGGGTGGGGGCGGTCCCCTGCCACCAGCGGCCAGGACCCCCGCTGCACCGACGGCCTCGCCGCGTCTCAGCGTTTCCATCTGCAAACGGGGTGGAGTATATCTCACACCCACCAGCTTGATGAAATTGTTGGGGATTAATGTAGATGAGGTTCCCAGGCAAGGTAACTCATGCCGCTGCCATGGAAACCAGTGTTTACAGAGCAGCTCTGATGATGCAAGAATATGCTTGATAGGACGTGAAGAAGAAAAGGGGAAAAGGTATGAAATTGCATATGTAGTTATGATTATACACACACAGACACACACACAGAGAAAAGAGTGGAAGGAAATTTGCCTAAAGGAAAACATCCAGGTAGTGGAATCACAGCTTTTTCTTTTACAGATGATTTTTCAAATTTACCAAATTTTCTAGGAAGGGTATGTTATGCTTTGAAATCAGAAACCAGAAATGTTTAGAAATAAAGAAAGAACAGAAGGGGGATGGGAGGAAAAAGGATGAACTTAGAAAAGTGGAATGGAAAAGTATTTTAGAAAATAAGAACTTTTTAAAAATGTTTTTACATTACTTCATATTATGGGGGTACAGATATTGTTAGGGTTACATATCTTGCCCCTGCCTCCTCTCCCCCACCCTGCTATGCCAGAGCTTCAAGCGTGCCCAGCCTCCAGGTGGTGCACACCGCACCCACCGTGTGAGTACATACCCTTCCCCGCCTCCCCCCTTCCACCTGCTCACTTTCTGATTACAATGTTTTTTTTCAGACATTTTGGTTACAATGTATATCTTCGCCTCTCCCTAAAAAGGGATAGAGGTAATCCCTTCCCCCCTACAATGCTCACCACATCCTTAAGATGTGGGTCTCCCCCCGAAATCCCTGTTGAACACTACAGTTTTTTGAGCACCATAGTTTTAGTCAGTCAGTATCCATTTGATGGCAAGTAGATGTGTAACCCATTTTCCAGATCTTGTGTCATCTCGCTTTGTATTATGGGCTTAAGCTTCATCTAGGATAGCATAAACGGTGCTAGCTCACTGTCGTTTCTGAGGATTGAGTAATATTCCATTGTGAGCATATACTACATGTTAGTTATCCACTCATGAACTGACGGGCACCTGGGTAGTTTCCATGACCATGCAATAGTGAATTGTGCTGCCATAAACATTTGGGTGCAGATGTCTTTATAATAGAGAGACTTATGTTCTTTTGGGTAGATGCCCAACAATGCTATTGCTGGGTAGAATGGTATTTCTATTTCTAGCTGTTTGAGGTATCTCCAAATTCTTTTCCACAGAGGTTGCACTCATTTGCAGTCCCACCAGCAGTGTAGGAGTGTTCCTGTCTCTCCACATCCTCGCCAGCATTTGTTGTTTTGGGATTTCTTGATACAGGCCATTCTCACTGGGGTTAGGTGGTATCTCATTGTGGTTTCGATTTGCATTTCTCTGATGATTGAGATGTTGAACATTTTTTATATGTTTGCAGGCCATTATTCTGTCTTCTTTGGAGAAGTTTCTGTTCATTTCCATTGCCCATTTCTTGATGGGGTTGTTTGATTTTTTTCTTGTTTATTCTTTTAAGTTCTAGATAGATTCTTGTTATTAGACCTTTATCTGAAGTGTAGAGAGCGAATATTTTCTCCCACTCTGTGGGTTGTCTATTTGCTCTAATGATCGTTTCCTTGGCAGTGCAGAAACTTTGCCTAGACCAATGTCTGATAGAATTTTACCAACATCTTCTAGGATTCTTAAAGTTTCCTGTCTTAGTTTTAGGTCTGTTATCCATCTTGAGTGAATTTTTGTGAGAGGTGAGAGGTAGGGATCCTGATTCACTCTTCTGCATGTTGCTAACCAGTTTTCCCAGCACCATTTATTGAAGAGAGAATCTTTTCCCCAATGTATATTTTTGTCTGCTTTATCAAAGATTAGGTTACTGTATACAGGTGGTTCGATCTCTGGAATCTCAGATCTTTTCCAGGTATCAGTGGCTCTGTTCTTGTGCCAGTCCCAGGCAGATTGAACTGGTTGCATTATAGAACAGCTTGCAGTCAGGAAGACTGATGCCTCCCAGTTTGTTCTTTTGACTTAAGATTGCTTTGGCTATACGTGATTTTCTTTGGTTCCATACAAAGCGAAGAATTATTTTTTCTAGATCTGTAAAGAATGCTGATGGTATTTTGATGGGGATTGCATTGATTCTGTAGATCACCTTAGGTAATATTGACATTTTAACAATATTGATTCTACCAAGCCATGAACATGGTAGATTTTTCCATCTGTTTAAATCATCTGCGATTTCTTTTTTTAGTGTTTCGTAGTTCTCCTTGTATAAATCTTTTGTATCTCTCGTTAAGTATACTCCTAGGTATTTAATTTTCTTTGGGGCTATAGTAAAGGGTATTGCGTTTTTGATTTGAGTTTCTGCTTGATGGTTCTTGGCATATATGAATGCTTCTGATTTTGTACCCTGAAACTTTACCAAATTCATTTATCAAATCTAGGAGTCTCTTGGATGAGTCCATGGAGTTTTCTAGATATAATATCATATCATCAGTGAAGAGTGAGAGTTTGATCTCATCTGCCCCGACTTGGATGCCCTTAATACCCCTCTCATGCTTGATTGCTATAGCTAGGATTTCAAGCACTATGTTGAATAGGAGGGGAGAAAGTGGGCATCCTTGTCTAGTTCTGGTTCGAAGAAGGAATGATTTCTGTTTTTCCCCATTTAGAATGATAGTAGCCGTTGGTTTGTCATAAATGGATTTGATAAATTTAAGGTATGAGCTGTCTATGCCTATTTTGTTAAGAGTTTTTATCATAAGGTATGTTGGACTTTGTCAAATGCTTTTTCTGCATTTATTGACAGAATCATAGGGTCTTTGTTCTTGACTTTATTTATAAAGTGAATTGC
Source organism: Mirza zaza (assembly GCA_008750895.1). Classification (NCBI taxonomy): domain Eukaryota; kingdom Metazoa; phylum Chordata; class Mammalia; order Primates; family Cheirogaleidae; genus Mirza; species Mirza zaza. Next base: position 3,897 of record VSMD01132576.1, on the reverse strand, counting down.
ATTTATAGACTTGCGTATGTTGAACCAGCCTTGCATGCCAGGAATAAATCCTACTTGGTCATGGTGAATTATTTTTTTGATGTGCTGCTGAATTCTATTTGCTAAAATTTTGTTTAGGATTTTTGCATCTATATTCATGAGGGATATTGATCTGTAATTTTCTTTTTTTGTTGCCTCCTTTCCTGGCTTTGGTATCAAGGTGATATTGGCTTCATAGTATGAGTTAGGAAGAATACCATCCTTCTTAATGGTGTGGAATAGTTTCTGTAGTATAGGTATGAGTTCATCTTTGAATGTTTGGTAGAACTCTGGAGTGTAGCCATCTGGCTGGGACTTTTCCGTTCGGGGAGGTTTTTAATTACTGCTTCAATTTCTGAGCTTGTGATCGGTCTGTTCAAGAACTCAGTTTCCTCCTGGGTGAATTTAGGGAGGTTGTGTGAGTCCAGGAATCTGTCCGTTTCATCTTTGTTCTGTAGTTTTGGGGCATATAAATTTCTATAGTAGTCAAACATAATGTTTTGTATTTCTGTGGAGTCTGTTGTGATCTCTCCTTTTTCATTTCTTACTGAGGTTATTACAGTCCTTTCCCTTTGAGTTCTTGTCAGCCTAGCCAGAGGGCTGTCAATTTTGTTGATCTTTTCGAAAAATCAGCTTCTGGTTTTGTTGATCTTCCATATAATTTTCTTATTCTCCATTTCATTTAGTTGAGCTTTGATCTTAGATATTTCTTTTCTTCTGCTAGGATTGGAATTGGTTTGCTCTTCTTTTTCCAATTCCTTGAGTCTATTCATTAGGTTGTCGGTGTCTAATCTTTCTGTTTTTGGATGTGAGTGTTTATTGCTATTAGTTTTCCTCTCAAATATGCTTTTGTGGTATCCCATAGGTTTTGGTAAGATGTGGCTCCATTGTAGTTTTGTTCGAAAAAATTCTTGATTTCCCTCTGAATTTCTTCCTTGACCCAATAGTTATTCAACAGTAGATTGTTTAGTTTCCATGACTTAGTGATGTGGCGTGTATTTCTGTTAGAATTGGACTCTAATTTTATACCACTATGGTCAGAGAAGGCACAAGGTATTATTTTTATTTTCTTGAATTTTTTGAGACCTGCTTTGTGGCCTAGTATGTGATCAATTTTGGAGAAGGATCCATGAGCTGCTGAGAAGAATGTAAATTCAACTTTATTTGGGTGAAATGTTCTGTATAGATCTGTCAGACCTTTTTGGTCAATAGCTTTGTTTAGGTCCCTTATTTCTTTACTTAATTTCTGTTTGGAGGATCTATCCAGTTCATTTAGTGGTGTATTGAAGTCCCCTCCTACTATGGCAGTATTATTTAAAGTGGTATTTAGCTCAGACAAGGTTTGATTTATGTAATTGGGTCCTCCTGCATTGGGAGCATAAATATTAAGAATTGTCATATCTTCTTGTTGGATCTTCCCTTTCACCATTATAAAGTGCCTTCTTTATCCTTTTTTACTTTTGCTAATTTAAATCTAATGTTGTCTGCAAATACTATAGCAACCCCTGCTTTCTTTTGACTTCTGTTTGCCTGAATGATAGTTTTCAATCCCTTGATCTTCAGCCAGGAGGCATCTTTATGGTTTAGGTGTGTTTCCTGTAGACAGCAAATACTAGGCTTGTGGAATTTTATCCACTCTGCCAGCCTATGTCTCTTCAGAGGACAGTTTAAACCATTTATGTTTATTGAGAGGATCGAAATTGGAGTAAGATTTCCGTTCATATTGATGGGTGAAGTCCTGTTGCTTTGTCTTAGACCTTGAGTCATCACGAAGTTCGAGATCTAGACTTTAATTCTTTGCAGATTTTATTTTGAGGAGTGTCTGTTGCCCTGTTCACAGTGGAAGGCAGGTCTGAGAATTTCCTGTAGTGCTGGTCTGGTCTTTGCATATTCCTTCAGTGATTGCTTGTCTGAGAAGGATTTTATTTCACCCTCATAGATAAAACTTAATTTTGCCAAATAAAGAGCCCGGTTGGGCTTTGTTCTGTTTTAGAAGATTAAGGATAGGCACCCACTCCCTCCTGGCTTGTAAGGCTTCAGATGAGAAGTCTGCAGTTACTCTGATAGGCTTTCCTTTATAGGTTATTTGTTGTTTACGCCTTGCTGTATGGAGGATTTCTTCTTTCACATTTACTTTGATCAGCTTAATAACCAAATGACGAGGTGATTGCCTATTCACATTGTGTCTCCCAGGAGTTCTGTGCACTTCTTGAATTTGGATATCCAGATTTCTAGCTAGACCCGGCATATTTTCCTTCAGTATGCCGTAAAATAAATTTTCCAACCGTTGTGAATATTCCTCTTCCCCCTTCTGGAATCCCAATCAATCTGAGATTCAACTTTTTAATATAATCCCATACTTCCTGTAAGCTTTAGTCTTGTCTCTTGTTTCTGTGCACCCTTTCTTCCTCTGATTTGTTTAGTGTGTAGGTATAATCTTCAAGCTCTGAAATTCTTTCCTCAGCATGGTCTATACTGTTTTTGAGGCTTTCCACTATATTATGGAGTTCCTTGAATGTTTCCTTCATTGCCAGAATTTCTGCTTGGTTTCTCTGAATTACTTCTATATCTTTGGAGAATTTTTCATTCATTTCCTGGATTGTTCTTGTGGTTTCTCTATGTGGGGATTCTATTTTCTCTTCGATTCCATTGAGCTTTCTAACAATCCATATCTGGAATTCTTCCTCTGTTAGTTTAATCATATCATGTAAGTTGGTGTCAGTTGGTGGAGAATGAGTATTTTCTTTTGGAAGTGACTTTTCTCTCTCATCTTTCATGATTCCTGATGTTTTTCACTGATTCTTCCTCATCTGGATACTTTGCTGAGGACCAGAGGTGCTGGAAGTCGATTATGAGCTGTGTTCTTGGGTTCCAAAGGAATGATCCTTGGAAGAGCTGGGGAGGATGTGTTCTGGTCCTATATTGTCTAAGAGGAGTTTGGGCTTGTTGGGTTATCTTTGACCTGATGTCTTCACCTTCTGTCCACACAGTTTAGTGGGTTTGGGTCCCTTGCTTAGACACCCAAGGGATTGTTCACACTAGTGAGATGGAGACCAGTTTCCACCACTAGGTTGAAGCGGGAGGCACTGTGTTAAGCACTGAGTTTACTCTTTCTTTTGTTCTCTGTGGTTTGTGGGAAGGAGTCAGTTATCAATATATCCCAAGATCTTTGTATTGCGCTCTAAGCCTCCAAATAGGATATACTGGTATCTCAGTGTTAAGCAAATGTCTTGCTGATGTCTTGCCACTCCCAAGGGTTCCTCAAGTCCTCAGGAATAGCAGCCTCCTTTGCTTCTCCGCCTTGCTAAGACAGGCTCTGCTCTCTGGGCACAGAGTGCCAACAGCTGAGTGCAGCAAGAACTTCTCCAGAAGCCCGAACAGTTCAGCCAGTTTAGGGTAGAGGGGGTGCCAGAGAAACGCTTCCAGCGCGGCCTCCTGCAGGGTCTCCGAGCTTATGGGCAGTGTGAGATGCTAGGAAGTGGCTGCAGGGTTTGGACCCTTTCCGCTCCCACTGCTGCTTCAGTGGAGCTCTGGCAGTTCAAAAAGATGCCTTCTCCAGCAGCTCGAACAGTTTGTCTGGTTTAGGGTAGTGGGGATGCCTGGAAAACGCCTCCAATGTGGCCCTCCACAGCGTCTCCAAGCCGCCGGGCGGGGCTGGGAGGCTGGGAAGGGGCTGCAGGGCTCGGACTTTCTCCCCACCCACTACCCCTTCAGCGGTGCTGGGAGCTCCAGAAGCTACCCTCTCCGGAAGCGGGAACAGTTCAGCTGGTTTGGGGGAGTGGGGAAGCAAGGCAGACACCGCCTGTGTGGCTCTGCGTCTCCAAGCGGGGTGGGGCGGGGCCGTGCGGGGGCGGTACAGGGCGGCGGGGCGGGGCGGGG